>JAWNKY010002821.1:0-20221 GCA_035041765.1 Drosophila algonquin
ACAACAGGTGGTCATTGTTTGATATTGGAAACAATAAATATGTAAAAAAGAAAAGAAAAAAGATAGGTAAAATATAAGTCGGTGTGGGGCAGAGATAGTGATTTTAGCTTGTGTTACACAATTGCGCACGCAAGAACGAACAAAACAATCACAATAACGGAAAGTGTACGGAGAGACAGATAGCAGATAAGCAGAGGGTGGATAAAAACAGAGAGCGGTACAGAGAGAGCAAGCGCACCGCACTAGAAAAGGCAACAACAAAACTGCTGCGATTAAGAAAGTGCAGAGAAGTTAAGAATGCACAAAAGGAATTGAAAATTGAAAATAAATGCACAAAAGTAACAAAATTTGGGAAAAGAACAGAATACAAATAATACCGAGAAACACAGAATTCGGCAGGCCCGGTATATGTATGTATGTATGAAAAATAAGCAGATGATAGACAAAGTAGCGTATAAAATTAGACAGCGGCTCAGGGAGAGTGCAGCATACAAAGCATATAGCAACAACAAATCAGCTGAGCATAAGAACAAGTGGGGCTAGAAAGAATGCACAAAAATTGCAAAATTGCAATTGCAATTGGAATTAACTGCACAAATGCACGATAAAAGAATAAACACGGATAGTAATTTAGTTGCACGATCAGTTTAGAACACAGTAAGCCATAATACAACACAATTACTTTCCTTTAGTCACAAAAATAAAATTATTTAGGCGGAGCGAAGTGAAGACACGACTGCCAGCAGCGATAGTTGATATCGATTATTATTATGGCTCTTTGCCCTGCGTGTGACAGTTGGGCAGGAATGATGCCATCTGTTCCAGCTGACTTGTAGGGATTAAAGCTCCTTATTGCCCAGGAAATTTTGTCTTGATTCAACAGGCTCCTAAGCCTGGGCCAGGAGATCTGGAAACAACAGACGGAGGCGCAGTTTATTACGGTCTGATTACTTTAAAGCCTGGAAAGTGAGTATTGAGTAGAAGGTTCCCCGACTCTTCACTGGACGTAGTCCAAGACTGGTCGGTTTTCTTCAGGAAGTCCATGGTGGGTGTTGTCTTCGAGAGAAGATTTAAACCGATTTAAGATGACCATTTGACCATACTTATCTCTTTCGTTTATGGCAGTGCTTCCCCAGGCGTTGGCATTGCATCCAACAATTATGCCGGTATCAGTGGCCTCACAGTTGGCGATGAGCGCACGGAGAAGCGCGTGAGGACAGGGGTCGGGTTGGTCGTGACCCATATAGTTGTAGCTTATCCTCAGCGAACTATCTTGTCCTTCGAGAATCACTGCTGTGGGGTCTTCATTTCTGAAATTTGGGAGCAAAAATAAGTGTAATTCTCTTTTTGCGAGAATACAGGTACGCGTCTTACCTGTGGAAGTCCTGTGTGGAAGTCCCTGGCTTAATCGCTTCCAACAGAGTCGTAGCTGCCCAGGATGTCCTCTGACACCGTAGACATCGTGTCGAATGCTGCAGGTTTGGCTTCCGATGGCTCCGCGGGCTCCAGGTCTGGCTCGACCGCTGCTTGCTGGCTGCTTCCTTTGGAGTCGGATTTGCAGGGGATCACGGTATCCTTTCCACCATCCCGCCCATCTTCTCGAGCTGCCCTAGCGACTGCTTCCAGTTGTCTGTCGGAAGGTGGAAGTTGTACCCCTGCAGGATCCTGCTAATCTTCTCAGGCTCTACTGGTTTCGCCGATACCCAGAATCGGACTTGGCATACTGGGGACTTCCTCCCAGATTACTGCCTCCAGCTTGGCTCTTGGATAAGCCTCACCTAGCGCCGCCAGGGCTTTAGTGTGCAGGGCCACCGAGCGAGCATCTAGATTAATAATTTAATCCTTTAAGGCCTGTATCCAGCACCGCGGAATTTTACTGAAAGGAATCTGCTCTTTATTTCGGTTGCGTGGAACTCAACTAAAATAGTGTGACCAAGAACCTAAAACGTGATTTGCCACTCTCTTGAATTAGCTGTTTATTGTAAACAGCGCCGATTATGAAAATTAAAAATTAAAAAAAATTAAAATTAAAAAATGGAAGCACAGTAATTCTGACGATGAAGTGATTGTGTTTGTAGCGGCACATATTGTTGTAACAAGAAGTACAGACAGTCGGAGGCGCCAAAATGTCAAAATTATCAAAATGCTTATTTTCCGTGATCCGCCAAAGACATGGTCTTGCCTCAACTGCTTTCATTAAGGCAATCTTCTCCTCACTTTAAAAATTTGCATATCTCATTTTGGTTTTGCGCACAGATTTTGCCCCCACCTCTCACTTGTACTTCAGTAATAATAGGCACATATATTTTCCTGGCACCCATATCAGCTGTGCTCACAGTCCACATTCGTGTGGATATCGATACTATCGATAAGAATTCGTGGATTTCGTTCACGTTGGTGGATACTGACGCCAGGAAAACACAAACGAAAAATTCCTGGCCTTTTATATGAAGGTTGGCAGTCATTTTTTGGTTCCGCGGTGCTGGATACCCAGCTTTAATAATGAATAAAAATGGTTAGGGTATCATCAATTTAGCGTATTTTTGAATTTATATAATATAAAATATAATTTATAATATACTCTTTATTTGGGACTCCTAGGGAATGTAGCGCGGCAGCAGTATGTTTTGGGTGGAATCATAATGGATGTTTCTTATGGTATTCTATAGGTAGGGTGGATTAAGAGGGAGGACATTAACAGCTTGGTTCTCCACTTTCGATAGTAAACCTTTAGTTCGGTCCGGGTTTGTTTCCTGTTTCCTTATATCTGTCTATAATTTTGTTACCGTAACGGAGTTCGTTAAAGCAGCACCAGCCCCACCCCATTTTCCCTGAGCCAGGCCGGCAACCCATAGTAAACAGAGTGTGCTGTTGAGACGACACTTGCCGTGTCCGTTACAGACCGTTGCAGTCAGTAGATGTTGAGAAACTGAAAAATACACACGGCTAAGACGGATAAAACGGATTAAACGGATATACAGATTGGTATTAATAATTGTCATTTGATAGCCAACATCAAAAGTGTTTATTTAGGTACAAATCTAATTGCAGCTAAAACGCCGTTGGGCTGGCTTGTGTATGGCTCGAATGGACACCAAATGATTGGGTTACCCTGACTGTCAGTGGTCCTACATGCATGTCCATAGGAAGACATTTCAGAAAAAGATACCCATGTGATGATAGCAGATTCCTTCACAATGGAGAGCTTTGGAGTAAAGGTATCTATAAAGCCATTGGAATCAGCGGATAAATCTAGAGCAAGGGATATAATAAAGAACACATCTAGAAGGATGTTACGAGACTGGACTCCTTTCTAAGGAAGGTGTGGTTAAGTTCCCGGATAGCTATAACATGGCTCTTAGAGGTTGCACGGAGTAGAGAACAAAATGCACGAATTAGGAAAGGCACAGTCATTATGGACTTCGTTGAAAAAGGATACGCTGTCAAATTGTCAGAGCAAGAAGCCGCTCATATTGAACCAATAACCTGGTATTTACCGCACTTCGGTGTTGTTAACATAAAAAAGCCCAAAAAAATGAGAATGGTTTTCGATGTAGCCGCGACGATCAATTGTGTTTCTCTAAATATGTACCATGCATTTAAAGGGACCTGATGAAAACTCACCATTGACGATGATTCTTTTCAAATTTCGACATGGGAAATTTATGGTATATGCTGATATAAAGAAAATGTTTTTACAAGTGCAAGTATAAGTATAAATCCGATCCAGACACTTTGTAGCTACAACTTAGCGTCTAAAAGGTATTAAGCTGTCAAATTAAATTTTGATAATTTTTTCCAGAAATTAGGAGATTCAAAACTCAGGAAAAGTCGAAAAATAAATATTTCTTGGCATGAATTTTTAGTTTTAGATAGACACATTAAACTGTATAAAATGCTACGAAATCAAGTATACGCAGACGAGGTGGCTGAATTACAAAACTCTGAATCAGTTTCTAAGAGTAGTTCCATTTAAACGCTCTTTGCTAAAACGACATGAGTTTAACGGTTTAGTTGTCAAAGGAAGAATAGATTACTCCATCGTTATTTCAGAAACACAACGTCAACCAATATTATTGCCATCACGACATAGCTTAACAGAACTCATTGTAAAATGGTATCATGAAACCTTCCATCATAAAAACGACGAAACCACCATAAATTAAATAAGATGCAAATTTTTTATCATAAACCTACGAAAAGTGGTTGTCCTGGCAAAAGCTTTTTGCCAGAATTGCAAAAATCATAGTGCCAAACCAATCGTTCCTTTAATGGGTCAACTACCCAAGGATAGAGTGACACCATATTAACGACCTTCTACCTTTGTGGGACTAGACTACTTTGGTCCGGTCATGGTTACCATCGGAAGACGACATATAAAAAGATAGGTTGCACTCTTTATGTGACTAACGATCAGAGCCAGGCACTTTGAGCTAGCTGCTGATCTGTCCACAGACGGCTGTATTTTATGCATAAGGAACTTTGTGAATAGAAGAGCTGTGGCCGTAATAATACGATTAGATATGGGAACAATTTTTGTCGGAGCAGATAACGAATTAAAACAAGTCAAGGATTTATTTGACTAGGATTACACCGAGATGTCAAATATTGAAATCGACTTGCAGTTCAATTGCCCTTCGAATCCCAGTTCAGGAGGATGCTGGAAGCGCTGATGAGATCAACAAAACGAGTTCTGGGCGTAACACTTAAGAAGAATGCACCACACGTTGAAACGCTAAGAAGTTTACTCATTGAGGCCGAAAATATAATAAATAGTCGACCGCTCACTCACCTATCTGTTAAAATAGATGACCCAGAGCCTCTGACGCCTAATCATTTTTTGCTTGGAACGACCAAACTACTACAAACGCCAGAAGATGTTAGAATAATCAACCTAGAGGAAGTTGGAAAACAGGAATTAAAGTCAGCATGATTCCAGCTAAAGATGGCCATTTAAGATAAACAGAAGTTAAGACATCCAAAGGCATTCTTAAACGACCAGTATCAAAATGATACTTTAAGGTACATATAACTCTGGACTAGTTTTACGTTGGGCAGGATGTTGCTGGTTTATAAGATTTAGTTAAAAAATTTAAATTTCAAACTTTCACCATGTTTCCACACTCAAAATTATCAACCTGCTATCGATATTTCAAAACGAACCACTATTGTCACGAATTCGCATCGCCGATCTCCGGAAATGAGAAGAAGAGCATTATAAGAAAAAGCTGGCACCACAATTTAATAAAACGACCCTTCTCTGATTAATAGTGTAATGCTTGCATTTAAAACGTTGTGAGCCTCGGCAAAGGCCGCGGCTCTTCTTTATACCCGGTACTCAGTCAGAATATATGTGATCTTATGATTTATCTAATTTATTATATGTTCGCAAAATGGAAAAATTAACTGTTGGCCAAAAAAGAAAATTTCAAAAAAATAGGTAGAACCCTATTGTTGGGTTTCCCAGCCCGATATTTAGTCGACATAAATTAAGTCATAGTCAGTGGTGCAGCAGTAAATTAAATGCCTATTATTGTTTGCTATTTTGTACTGCCCACTGCATCTTTGTACCATTGTACCTTGACTTAAGTTTCCGCACGGCAGCAGCCTATACATACATCGCTCTCTCGGATCTCTCGGAAGCCTTCTTCGTCGCTCTGTCGATCTTTCATTATCGCTCTCTCGGATCATCGTTCGCTTGCTTACATTAGGGCACGGGCAATTCGGCCCGCCTGCCCTTAAATAGTCTGAATCTATCACTCATATAGTCGGCACCTATCACTTACATAGTCGGCATCTATCACTTACAGTCTGCACCTAGCACTCATGCTGTCTTGAGCTGATCTTCGTGGCCATCAGACCGTCTTTCGTCGTTATTAAATCGCATCGATCGTTCACCCACTACAAATTTGATCGTCTTCGCGCGCAAACGTCATATCGCATATCATATCGTATCATATTTTCTTTCGCTAAGAAACCAAATTGAACATAGACATATACACAATATACACACAAACATTGAATCCAAACCCTTTTGTTTTTTAATTAAATTTCGCAAAATAAGCTGCTGAAGAAGCTCAGTAGCTCAACACCTGTGCTCGATTTTTATATATTAAATGTTATCTGTTTCCATTTTAGTGTACATATAATTTTGATATCAGCTTCTACATTTCTACATACACATATACATATAACTACATACAAGAGACGTTGAAGTGTGTGCGAGAGAGAGAGAGGGAATGAGTTAGCGCTTGAAAGGCGTTTCGTAGCGATTGCAATTTCATTGGTTCCATTTGACCATAATATTGATCTGACCTGATCCAGATTCGGCAATTTTGTAGATACGGTTATTTTCCATGATTCTGCGTTTTTGGTTTTCTTTTATCTTAAAAATTGTGGATTCCACAGATTGGCGTTCTTTGTGGGGCGGAAGAGAGTGGGGCGAAATTTGAAATACATTTGTAGTGTAGTAGTGTGATAAAACTGGAGACTGGATACAAAACTTGGTTGCTCTAGCTTTTATTGTCTCTGAGATCTAGGCGCTAATGAAGACGGACGGACGAACGGACAGACAGACACATGTAGTTATATCGACTCGGCTATCGATGCTGATCAAGAATGTATATACTTTATGAGGTCGGAAACGCTTCCTTCTGGGCGTTACACACTTCCACTATCACCACAAATCTTATATACTCCTATACTCTTCAAGTATTGGGTATAAAAACATAATTCTTTATAAAAATATAAAGCCCTAAATCAATTAAAAGAAGTATACTTTTTTCGACTAGTGTTATCATAAATGGAAGTCGAGGAGAAATCAGTCGTTACTCTAATGGGGTAAGCCCCTTTAAACATTTGGGCCGTTTAGAGAAAGCTAGTTCATTGAAGAAAAGCTTAGGTTTGCTACGCTTCTTAATGTTGCTGTGATATGTTCTGCTGAGCAAAGATTTCAGCACTAAGCTCGCAATCACTTCCGAAAGGACGTGAGGAATCTTAGGAACTTGTTTGTGGAACCACAGGCTTTTACAAGAAAGGCAAACCTGATCAGGACCTAGATTTAAATTCCTATTATAAGCTATTTTTAATTTTTTATAAACTTCTAGGCCACTAAGCCTGATTCTGGGTCCTGTATGTGTCCTATATTCCTGGAATATATCTGCTTGTACTTTCTGCATTCGGAAGGCGTTTCATAAATTTTGATCAACTCTGTTATTGCTATCGCTCCTTTATTGGCTTTTCCTGCTCTTTAACCCTATAATCCAAGTCCTGTCTTCGTGTGGATTATTATTATGACTTTTGAGAATTATTTTTCCTTTTTGGGTTACTCTAGTGCTATTATTGCCGTTAGCCGTTGGGTGATACAGGGATCAACGGATGATGGTTTCGAGTCGGACTTAGACTGGGTATACAGGTATACTTAGGTATACAGGTATACTTAGGCTAGTGCTCGCCCGAACCTCAGGCGGCTGTACAGCATGTCACAGAATACAGGGGGACTCAAGAGCATACCCTTACCAGCAGTAAGGGTGCACACAAGCGGACGTGCGACTATACTCTCCCCGTGAGGGCGGCTGGAAGCAGGTAGTACGCCCCTAGTACGGGCACGTCTCTGCTAGTATGTTGACTAGTTGGGCGGAGAGAAGAAAACTATCAGTGAGATTACCCCAATCCAAGGTGATACTATAATATGGAGGCTTCCCGAGGCAAGCCGGCTATGACTCTGGTGATTAACTCTTTCCCGCCTACTCGTAGGTCCAGTGCCAAACGATACGTGGAAGGAGACTAAGTCGGTTCACTGTTTCGAGGCAGCTAACGCTGCGAGGGTGGGTCCGATAAGCCAATCGGGCCAAACCACGTCGGGGGGTCCCAAAGGCAAACCGGTTACCAAGGTGGCTACTACGCAGGGCGATATCGTGGCTGGCAAGCACCCAGGGACCGTGAAAACCTTGAGAATCCTGTAGATTACCCGCTACCACTGCGCTGTTCTCCTGCTCCACCTACCCAAGGGTGAAGCCGACATAGTCCCCAATCAGGAGCCTGAAGTCCTCGGAAACAGGGTCTCTGGTCTGAGGCTCAAGACTATACGCTTTTTTATCTAAAACCACAAGAAAAATACGAATCTGCATTCTTGCAAGTAGAGAGTTCCACTTCTACGAGGTAAGTACATCTTCAGATATTCACTGAACACCCCGATAGTCATTTTAAGTCCAGCAAATGATCCCACCTTTATAATCAAGAACAATAAGGAGGTACTGGACCTCACACTTTCTTCTCACGAGGTTCAGAAGAACATAGTATTTTAAAGCGTCTTTGAATAACACTCCTTTTCGGACCTCAGGTTTCCTTCTTTCTACCTAGTTAAGTTCATTTTCGGAACTCGAACTCGATATTCATATCACCTGGGACGAATTCTCCCTGACACACCTCTTAAAAGTGAGACGCTCGATATATCCTGCCCCTCTTATAAATCCAGAGAGTAGAAGATTTTAACAAAAGTCTCGCGGAGGCTCTTAAATAGAGCCGATTACAACACCAGTCTGTCAACCTCCAACTGATAACTTACGAAAGTCAAAAGAAAGCCTCATGCAGTGAAATAGAGAGTAAGAGATATCCCTCGCTCTGCGCAAAGTTCGCTCGTCAACAATTCCCAGCGACGAGTCGCTAACCCTCCTCCTTAACACACACTTCCCTGGCTGCAATCTAGGCAGACCTCATTATATCCCGCGCCCTACTGTTGCCTTAAGCTTTTTGTTCAGGAAAACATTTATTGGGCAATCAAAAGCTTTAAGCTCTAAAAGTGTGCTGGAACAGATGGCATTATTGCTGCCCAACTTATCCATGTTGTTCAAAAAGCCATAAACCGGCTCAAAAGTATCTACGAGGGAGTTTTCTCCCACGGGCACATCCCTGACACCTGTCTTTATACCAAAGTCGTGTTCATACCCAAGGCAGGCAAGCCCTCGTATGCTGCCACCAAGGATTTTAGACCCATAAGTCTCTCGTCCTTCCTTCTGAAGACGATGAAACGATTTCTGGGACTGCAAATTCTGTTCAGTCTAATCTCTGAATCTCAGCGCAAGGGAAGATCCACTGAAACGGCCATACATAAGATCACATGGATCATCGAATCGTCTCTTAACTGCAAGGAGTACGCTTTGGTAGCCTTCATAGACTTAGAAGGCACCTGTAATAATATCCTTCCGACTGCCATCACAGTAGCACTTACGGAATTGGGTTGGTTTTTTTGTTGAATTGGTTGATTCCCGGACGGTGAGCCTCATCGATCAGACGCTGCAATGCAGGATCGTTGATGCATCACTGGGGACGACAGCGTCCAATAAGTTTGCTATCAGCGGCACACCACAAGACGAAGTCCCCTCGCCCTTCCCATGGAACGTAGCGGTGAACGAGTTGCTGCGGAAGATAGAAGAGGGGTGAAAGCAGCGTGGTGGCATATGCAGATGATGTTGCCATGGCGTTCTCTGGGATATTGTCGCAAACGCCGTGTGAGAGTTTGACAAATACTCTCAAGAAAATGTCAAAATGGGCTGACAAATGCATGTTAGATCTAAAGCCGTCTAAGCTGACGGGCTACGCGATACCCCAGGGCGGTATCGCGGTATTGTTTTTGAATAAAAAAATAAATTCAATTGAAAGTTGAGCGGCCAAACCATTCTTGAACATTTCACTTAAAATAAGTCTGATCGCAAGCAAGAAAATTGTAACACAAAGACTTGTAAGGTCTTTTGGGACGCACTGATTCAGACTTTAAAATTGCCACTTGAAAATTAAAGTCAGCAGCAGAGCCAACGATAGCTGAAAAAATTATGCGGAAATGATAGGGCCTTGCATAATTTTTCCGCACCTTCGATAAAGATACAGTTGTGTAAAAAGGACATTAGTTCCACCATCCATTGTGGAGTTTGCTAATGCATGTTTCTATGCGATATTGAGCAGATGGTTTTCAACTACAGCTCTGAAAATAAGGCCCGACAACGAAAATATTGAATTCACTCCGAAAATGGAGGCAATGACTGACAAAACTAACTTATATTTTCCAGCAAATGGCTAGGAGCTAGGAGGTTTGTCAATAGCAGATGCTCAATTTTCAGTTAGAGATGCTTTAATTCCTTCGGGAGAAGATGGCGAATAAATAAAAATAATAACATTTAATATTATTTTTATTACAATTTACGGTAAATGTTAACTACGTGGACAACCTCTCAAAAATTAACTAAATTTTTTCCTGGATACAACCCGATTTATCAGGAATTTGGGTAAAAAAATTTTGTGGCGGTCGCTTCTAGTTTTTTTTTTAATGTTTAAAGTTGTTGGTTTTTTCTGTTTATTTGTGTTGCGAAGTTAGCTAGAAAATAGCTATTTTGAAATTAAAGCGCTATATATCATTTTTACACATAAAATTAGTTAATTTTTGAGAGGTTGTCCACGTAGTTAACATTTACCCAATTTACTTACAACTATCTAACTATAGTTAGATAGCTATTTAACAAACACCCTTTTCCGCATACTTTCATTCATTCATTCATTTCATTTCATATTTAGCATTGCAAAAAAATTCGTTCTCATCGAATTCATTTATTTTTCGAACACCACCATCATTTTTCAACAACATTTGTTCAAGTTGAACCACAGTTGAAAAAATAATTAGATATCACATATTTGTTGTTTAGTTTTGACGAAATGCAGAGCATACCTTATTTTATTTCTTGTTGTCAACTGTGTTTTCTATGGATGGTGGTGAATGATGGTTACGGATGTGGCTTAAGGGAAAGTGGTTTCACATTTGTAAGAAATTCCCACCGTTCCCCGTAAATGTGCTGTGTGGGAAAAAGGTATTATTAACTATTAGCTGTTTCCATATCAACATCATGAAACCTTAATTTTCTTTCGAGAACAATTTTCATAAAAAGCCTAGTGTCGGGTCAAGCAGCATAAACCATCTTATATTATAGCAAGTGGTGCGGTCTAAAGTAAATGCACATCTCGATGTTTATTAATGCAGTGCCCACTGTTTTGAATTCGTTTGTTACTGCATATGCCTACGCACGGCAGCGGCTTTGTTTCGCTTATTTATACATAAACATTCTTTTTACTCGGCTTAGCAGCAGCCGGAACTACTCTAGCTCTCTCCTAGTCGCGCTTTCTCCCGCTCGTTAAGCGTTGCTTCATAGGGCACGGCAAGTACGATGTCAGCTCTTGCATTTTTAGTCTTGAGCGAATACTCGAAACCATAAGATCATCGTTCGTCTTACACGCATACCTACATATGTACATCTAGCTTAATAAATCTGGCATTAAACCACACATATATATTGTATATACAAATTTCTAATCGTTTTAATCTCAACAGCTAGTGAAATAGCTCACTAGCTAAGCACTTAGTATTCAGATCGGAAAATACCTTTTCAAGAAAAACGTGCAATATAAAAATACTGGCGTCCGAGTGTGACCAAGTGTGCATGCCCTGCCGTTACACTAAATTAAATAAAATATGTTAAAAATTCAAACCTCTGTATCAGAGCACACAGGAATTTATTATTTGTGGTCGCTGTCGCGCAAGAGAGTGAAGATATACATAAAAAGCACCGTAATATTGGATAACTCCGTTTTTGCTGAACACAAATGCAATCAAGTATTTTTTCTTCCCTAAATTTCATAACAATTTTCTCCCTTGAGCTTGTTTGGTTTTTATTTTTTTCACAGTGTTGTTATCGTACTCACACACATTCACGCATGCAACCTCAGTTTTAAATCTATTTGATTAAAAAATCTAGTGACCTAAAAAAATGCCAAACATACCATCAATTACTCTTCCATTATTCATCGCCGTGTTTGTTTGTCGATCTGGGTAATCTGGGTAAAACAACAACAAAAATATAAGCCAACCGCCCATTTCAACTTCACAGAAATGGAAAGAAGAGCAGAAAAATCTAGTGGTAATAAGTTTAATGGATATCTTTATGTTTTTGTCATTTACTAATTTGAGATAAATAAGAAAATAAGAAATCCACATCAGCAATAAACGGGCTAAGGCGATCTAAGGGAAAGGAGATCGTGCTCATAGATATTTCGCAGGAGATCATGGACGAATTGCGGTGAGCACGCAAAAACTCCTGTGTTTGGTAAATGTTAACTACGTGGACGACCTCTTCAAAATTCACGAAATTTTTTTCCTGGGTAGACCCCGATTTATCATGAATTTAGGTAAAAAATTTCGTGGCGGTCGCTTTAAACTAGCTATAAAGTATATAAACTGGCAACAATGAATGTTAGTCGTCTCGACACTATGGCGCGACATTGTATTCAGAATCATTCAGAATCCTGTGGGAGAAATACAAATATAATAAGATGTGCCATAATAATAATAATAATAGAGAAAGGGTAGCGCCGCAGGCAAATATTGTTTAAAAAAAAATCGAGCGATTTTTAGTCATTTAAAAAATGGCAAAACTTAGTTATAAAATAAGATGTGTCGTATAATAATAGACGCGAATACAATTTTTAAAAAAAAATATCGCGACAAATAAACAGAAAGAACCAACAACAACAAGCAATTTTTGGTTCAAAAAAGGTTAAACTTTAAACATATAAAAAAAACTAGAAGCGACCGCCACGAAATTTTTTTACCTAAATTCATGATAAATCGGGGTCTATCCAGGAAAAAAATTTCGTGAATTTTGGAGAGGTTGTCCACGTAGTTGACATTTACCCTGTGTATTTATGGAGATGGCGGAGGCTAGGCACTAAATCAGATGGCGTTAACTCACAGATGCAGATCCATTGTTTTTGGAGGGCAACATAATCGAGGTCGATCTGGACAGGTCCTGCAGCGCCAGCTCATTTATTGCCAGCAATGGGCTCCCGCCAAAGCGGACCAAGGTTGACGCCTTGACTGCAAAAGAACGTCTGAAAGAGCAAAGAAGCACCATGGGAAGTAGGATGAGAGAGCTGAAAAGCGGGAAAAGCTGACCCAGGAAAAAAATGCCAAAATGAACTTATGAGTTTTCAAAAGATGGAAATAAATAAATAAATGTCACCACGTCAAACAACGTGAATAGTTTTTGCAGGAAAGTATTATTCTGTTAAACATCAGTTAAAACAATCGCTGAACTTTTTTCATCCATTTCAAAAAAAAAAAAAACAATGGTCTGCTTAAATACTCAGTTTTTGTTGTTGTCATCAGCTGTTAGACGGTGCCAGTGTGAATCGGAGTTTCACCGTCTGTTAAAAGTCCCAGCGTTCCTCCGTGATATGCTGAGTGCGCAGACGATATGAGATGGAACATCTGGCAAATTTTCTGAACGGCAAACTCATACGTCCTTTGGCCTGCGATAATAGGTTGTAAATCATAAAATTAACAGCGTTTGGCCTTTTATTATAGTAGACTTCAATGGCAGAGTATAAGACCAGCAATAAAAACCTTATGGAAACGAATTTAGTGAGAGTGAAATTCTCTAGAATGAATTTGTTGTCGAATTGGTGGAAGCGTAGCAGTAGAGGATCGATGATTTCATACCTTGAAAAAATAGTTTTACCTCTCTGTTGCTTATAGCCTATTTACACTACAGTGAGTTACCTCATTTATCGATAGGTAACTCAATAACTCAGAACTTGCGTTTACACTATGCCAAAGTTGAGTTATTTTAGTATCGACTGCTGGCACGTGCTTGTGCACATACATTTTGTTTTATTTAATTTTATTAATATGAATACCCAAGAACTAATGATGATCTATGTGGCAGAGCAAGAGACAATAACGACGCTGCAGTGTATGGAGTTGGCGACGATGTCTGCAGCAACTGTGTAGTATTTGGACAAAATTTCCAAGAAACGCAATTAGTCCCTGGTAAGGAATTGACATTTTCATTTCTAGCGCTTCTATTTTATATTAAATATGTATCCCAAATTATAATAGCCGCGATATGGATCTTTTTGGGAGGAGGACGTTGCGAATTAACTTGGAATCCTATTTTATGGAAAATTTCCGCATGGAAATTGCACGGCTGTAATTGCAAATATGTAGTATTTCAGGTATATTTATATGTACATTACATATGTTAGCACAATTGCAATGCAAATGCTGGAACTTTCAATTAATTACTATGGTTTTTATTTACCAAAATTAAAATTTATAATAAGCAATTGTTTATAATAATTTAATTTAGCGTTAGGCTGCGTGTTTCCGACCAATTTTAGAAATCGACCACATTGTTAATATGGTTTTTAATAATAAAATTGGTTTAAAGTATAGATTTGAACAATTTTATGTATGCATATTTGCACCTTTTTCCCCAGGCAATTTAAATTTTGAGCTGCCAATTTTTGTTGTAACTAGTGGTGATAATTCCACGACCGACAGATCAGGGTTGAAGTATTCGAAACATAGGACAAACTCAACTAAACGCAACCAAAACTCAACTTTTTTGCCACCTCTAGGTCCCCCATGCTTCCCCATGTAAACGAAACTCGAGTTTTGCCCGAAACTCAATAACTCAACCGTAGTGTAAATAGGCTATTAGCTGAACGTGTTTCCGAACCATGTAATTATCAACACTATCAAAATTGTATCGTTTTGTAAACGATACCATACTGGTATTGATATGTTTTGGAATGCGATTATGAACAAATGAAGATAATAGGTATCGAAGTGACAATGTGTTATTATTAAATTGTAGTATTCGTGAGTTGCCAGTACATTTTAAATATCTTGACCGGAAACTTTGTCAGCTGCTTACTGAAACGCGCACAAAAGTCTTAAAATCGAAATCGCAATAGCTCTTGCAAAATGAAGCACGGCTGTATATCGTGGGTACACTCAATAGTGTATCACTTTCACCATTCCAAAATCGAGTTAAACTACATTTTGCGATAAGCAATTTCAATCGACGCCTGAGGCTAAATCGTTGAAGAAGAAAATTAAAGCTATATCTGCCAGATGGAAAATTTTCATTATAATAAATTCTGAAACTTTTATAGCGGTTGCAGTATTAAGAAGTTAGAACACCATGCCGATTCGAAGTGAATGAGAATGTCTGTACACAGGCCCCATAAAAATTGTGATCTTAAAAATAGCTCCAACTGCTGTTATCAACTCAGAAATATTAATATAAAAGAACGTTTTGATCACACAGAAAGTGATGCGACGCATCCAATTTTACGGGTTGATTACCGCCTACAAGGTCAGCTGGTTCAGTGCTTGACGTGTTGTGAAAAATTTGAGTACAACACTTTTAGTGACATTTGTTCACATTACGCGTTTTACCATAGTCAGAACCAAGACGGTTGTGCCAAGTGCTTATACTGCTTACGCGACGTCCATTTTTATTTACGCGCGGAGAAAGTGCATCCAGAAGTTTTTCATTATTGCTCGCCCCGGAAGCAAAATTAAATCACATATAAGTCGCTAGTATGACGAGTACAATCGGTGAGCAGGAAAACATAGATTCTGATCAACGTTATGAAGAATCAGACGAGTCCGAATATTCGGATCACGATGAAGGCCAAAGCACAAATACAGCAGTGGGTCAAGAAGGCGTTTCAGATTTAAACTTTTCAGGCGCCGTGAATGCCAGCATCAATGTTTCTTCAGACCCCTACTTGCAATCTTTGGAAATAAAATGTAAAACACCCAACGAAACTTTAGCAGATAATACGGAACAGCATTTGAAGGAAACTCAAATAAAGGGTGCAAACAATGGTTCTGGAAATCCGAATTACGGATTTGGAAAGCGGTGGTCAAAATCGGAAGATGTTTTGCTCAAAACGTTAGTTGAGCAACATGGCGAACGTTGGGAGATTATTGGGCCGCATTTTAAAGACCGACTTGAGCAGCAGGTGCAACAACGGTGGGCCAAGGTTTTAAACCCAGAACTCATTAAAGGGCCATGGACACGTGACGAAGACGAAAAGGTTATTGAGCTCGTGCGAAGTTTTGGACCCAAAAAATGGACTTTGATTGCTCGATATCTAAATGGTCGAATAGGCAAGCAATGCCGCGAACGATGGCACAATCATCTTAATCCAAATATAAAAAAAACAGCTTGGACTGAGGAGGAAGATACGATTATTTATCAAGCTCACATTCAACTAGGAAACCAATGGGCTAAAATTGCTAAACTTCTGCCTGGACGCACTGATAATGCAATAAAAAATCACTGGAACTCAACAATGCGCCGTAAATATGATGCTGAGCGTAGATCGGTTAATGCTACTGGAAGTGATTTGAAAAGCTCTCGAACACATCTAATCACATTAATCAAAGCTGGTGGTATAGGTAAAGTGCAATCCCAATTACTGAATAACAGAATTTCTGCACCAAAAGTGGAACAAATATCTCAATCTAGAGGTAGTGGAATCCTGTGTACCAAAAATACAACAGCTGAACATAGCGAGACGGTGGATTCTGCTGGAACTGAGCCGCTTATTCGCTACTCAACTATTAATATGCATCATACAGTTGGTAAATGTCTAACAATTCCACTTCAGCGGCAAACTCCAAATATCTTGAAGCGGTCTCGCAAACACATTCCCGAATCGAATACACTAGCTTGTCCATTGATTGATTTTTCCATTGATGAAGCCAAACCTAGACAGCCGGAATCACCCGCTATAACTCCCATAAAGCCATTACCGTTTTCCCCCAGCCGATTTCTCAAATCTCCCTGTCTAACAACATTTGAAGACATGAATTTGCGAGCAAGCACGCCAGTCATGAAGATATATAATGGCTTGGGAATAGAGGTGAAGAAAGAATTTGAAACTGGATCTATTGAAACTCCACATAAGAGTGAGTATAGCGCCCATGCAGTTCATAGACATCGATTAACGTTCACGTCTTTTCTTTTTCAATTTAAGGTAAATTAGGCCCGCGAACACCGACTCCGTTTAAGAATGCCCTTGCTGAAATAGGCAAGAAGCGTGATGGTCGACGGTACGAACCGTCCAGCCCGTCTAGCCTTGCCGAAGACCTGGCAGAAATAATTCATGAAGAACAAATCAACGATTCAGAAATGGTACAAACTGTGCAAAACAACAAAAGGGTGGGTTGTGCTAATATCAGAAAAAATGTTCGAAATAGTTCGCATAGTATTGAAAATGAAAAATTAAGGTCAGCACATTCGCCACCTCCAAAGCGTGCAAGGAAATCTTTACTTTCCACGTGGACCGCCAACCATCTGCCAAATGGTGGATTTATAAAAAAGATCCAACCGTTCGAAACTGAGACGCCTAGCAAGTTCCTTACATCTCCAAGTAGCATCATGAAGGATACTCTTTGCAGTGAACAAGATCTTCCTTTCGATGAAGGCAGGAAGGAAAATAGACCATATTTCAGTCGTAGTAAATATAAGACTCGTGGTCTGCCATCGTATGATCACGTGATCGATCCAAAATGGGCTCGAGTAGCGTGTGGCAAAACCAAAGATCAACTATTTATGGAGGAGCAAGCATACGAATGTCTTAAAAATCTTTCGTGTGTACCACGCTCACTTAACTTTGAAAAACAAAAGTGACTCAAATATGATGGATCTGTTCTGTTTAATTACAATTTAAAAAAAAAATTTTTTATTAACAGAATTTTTGCATAGTATGTATATCGTGTAAAGGGTTGCGTTTAAATATTAATGTAAGTGCGCCTGCATTTTAAAATTCTTTCTATTGATAGCAAAGAATTTTTCCTTTTTTTTTAAAACAAAATTCGACCTCTTAAAATACATTTTAAAATATTTTTTCCTAATAAACTAAAAAAAAATTAAATTTGGTTCATGCATAATAATATCTGCAGCAAAAATGAATTTTATTCCTTTACTACTGAGACGTGCTTTAAAGTTTGATGACTTTAAACCAGCTAGGGGAATGACCGCACCTAACCATCCACTAAAGATGTTCAACAATTTTCGACGTTGATTTATCGATCAATTTATCGATTTTCGATTAAAAAATTTATATTTTATCGACTGACTAACTTTTAATGAATCTAGAAAGTTTGTGGCCTGTAGGGCTTATTAGATTTGTAGTTTTGTGACGAAAAAAGAAGCGTTTCTAAGCCCATAAAGTATATTAATTTTTGATCAGCATCAATAGCCGAGTCAATATAGCCATGTCTGTGTTAGATCTAAGAGACTATAAAAGCTAGATCAATTAAATTTTGTATCAAGACTTTCGTGATATCACACTGTTACAAGTGGATTTCAATATTTAAATCCTGTCATCCATAATTTTAATGTTACGAGACGCAGAATCATAGAGAATGGTCATATCTAGCAGATTGCCGTATCTGGATCAGATCGGATCATTATAGACACAATGAAGAAAATCATTTAGAGAAACTATGTATGTGTTCGCTCTCTGTTTTTCACACTCTTCCTCGTCCGCTTTTCCGTCCATTCCGATAAGCTAGAGAAACGAAATTTTGTATCCAAGCTCCTGTTATATCACACTTTTACATGATTATTTTAAAAGTTTTCACCGCCTAATCAGTGGACGAATATCTGTGGCATCCACATTTTAAAGTTAAGAGAAAACAAAAAAAATAAAAAAATCGTTAAGAAAGACCATATCTAGCCGAATATGAATTGGACCGGAACATTTTATTCAGAAGGAAAAAATTAAACTGCTGTGGTCAAGCAACTCTTGGCAAGCGCTTACTCATTGTATAAGTGCACCATCAGCATTACGCAACGGTCCCAATGACCCGTCGCCGTACCGAATATGAGCTGCCTCATGTGGAAATACTTTTCCCCGCGCTCCCGCTGCCTGTAGCAGCGAGCGCAGATATACATATATATATTTACACTGTAATGAGTAACAAGCAATATGGGCGAGCTGGTATTAATCAGCTATGGCCGGCACGACTGATTTCCGGCTGCTGGCTCGTCGGCAAGTGGGATGGTGTTTTGGAGTGGCCATAGCTGATGCCCTAATTCTCTTTATTTAAGTTAAATCGTGCAAGACAATCCAAACAAAAAAAGTTCCCTGACAAAGAACACTATATAAGACCACATGACTAGGACATTTGTCAATTAGACGGACGGACTGTTAGAAAATTAACTGTTAAAATTAGAAACATTTCAATCTACAAGTTAGACTCTAGCGAATTATTGGATATTACAAAGGCTTTGAATGAAAATAGTATCAAGATAATATAAATGACACTTAAACAAAGTAGGGCACGAAAATCAAGATACATTCATCGGGATAAACTCGGGCATGAGCCTTCAATGCAACCAAATATAAATGCCGAATATTAGAAAACAAAATGAACACCGATACACCGTCGAAAGCGCTTTCTGATGGTAGCTGCAAGCTGAGTTAGAGTTTATGATTTTTATGTTTTCGGGCGACATTTATATCATTGGGGCAACACATATTGTTTTTGGTTTTTCAGAGTGAGAGGCATACCGACTATCTTCTTTGTTTATCATTACTCATCTTATCGTGCATTTCTATTATATTCTTCCTTCCCGCTTCCGAAAAATTCTCCCCGGAATTTTTTTTCCGACCAAGCATTCTAAAAAAATTCCCAAAAATATAAAATAAAAAAAAACAAAAAAAAATGTTCATATACATATGGGCATTTCTCTGATGTCGAACTCGACGTTCGTACGCATTTCAAATGGCAAAAAAATACCGATTTTCAAAATGGTTTTACCGTTATGATTCATCACTTGACTAGTCCTATAACTGGTGCTAAGGGCGATTGCCCTTAGAACTGATCGCTTCAGAGATATTTACAAAAATCCATGGTATTCGCACGGGACAAATATAACTGGTGCTAAGGGCGATTGCCCTTAGAACTGATCGCTTCAGAGATATTTACAAAAATCCATGGTATTCGCACGGGACAAATATAGAAGTGGTTTTCGCCGCGACCAATTAAAACTCGAATTTCAGAGAAAGTTGAGGCGATATATTTATGTAAATTTCTGATTAACGTTCTGCATTGATGACTCTTTAAAATGGTTATAATTTTAAGCATGTATGGTTTTTAGTTTTTTTTTTAAATTGAATTTAAGCCTCTGTCGCTCGGGACAAAAATTCCTTGGCTT
This sequence comes from Drosophila algonquin, assembly GCA_035041765.1. Classification (NCBI taxonomy): domain Eukaryota; kingdom Metazoa; phylum Arthropoda; class Insecta; order Diptera; family Drosophilidae; genus Drosophila; species Drosophila algonquin. Next base: position 20,070 of record JAWNKY010002821.1, read on the forward strand.
TATAAAGGTTACAAAAATTCCTTTAACCGATATTGAGAACATTTTCTGGATTTTTTTACATAGTTCAATATGTAAGAGAGACTTTGAGGAAAAACTTTTATCAAGAATTATTTTTCTTGCGAAAATAAAAGTGAAAGTGAAAAAGTGATTTC
>JAWNKY010002824.1:0-23732 GCA_035041765.1 Drosophila algonquin
CGCCGTTTCTCGCAGGTTGTTCGCAGGTTGTTCGCAGGTTTGTTCGCCGGTTTTTCGCAGGTTTGGTTCAGATATTAGAGTTGTCTGCAGTCCTAGATCGAAATCGAAAGATCCGTTATGCTATGGCGGCGTCGCTCGGCGTTGTTGTTAATTTGAATGAGCGGAAAAATCGGGGAAAAGGATCACGTTTTCCTACCCCGGAATGGGAACAAGACCATACATACTCGCAGGTCATCCAGCGGTACTTCCACTATTTTAGCAGCGATCCGGACGACCATGATTTGACCTCAGACAGTGAAGAAGATTACCACCTCTCCGACGTGTCCTCCGTGTCCATAGCTTCCACCGTGTCTAAAATAATTACTGTGTATGGAAAAACGGAGGCTGGTAGCGCTTCTTGTCGAACATTTTTTCGACAACAACATCGCCATGACATGTCAAGACAGCAGAGATTTGGCTAAAGACTCAAAGATACATTTTTTTAACTTTTTGAATTTTTACAAGAGCACTGATACCGACTTAGTTAATCGATTGTTAAAGGATAACTAAAATATCCATGTGGCTGAAATTTTGGCGGGAACACATTAAAAGATGCCTAATCACAATACCAAAGTTTGGTTAACGTATGAGGTCGTTTTCATTATCAGGCTGGAAAGATATCGGACCGCCCTCGTATATAATAGACACCTTGATTTTATCTCTTACCTGTGAAACATACCACGTTAAATAAATTTAAACGATTAATATTTTCTTTACCCAACCCAGCGCGCCGGCCCACTCATCAGATGTCGACAATAAAAATCTGGACGAAACTTTCATAAAAAGCTTTTCAGGCGAAGGTTTTCAGCGAGTTCTGTGCCGACGGAACAACCAAGCATTCGAAATTTTCAAAAGAATTAGCTCGCAGAGCACATCCAGCTTAGCTTCCACTTATGAGAAGTGCAGAGTAGGGCGGAGAAGAAGTCATCTCTTCATTTTACAAAAAAGATTTGGGTCGTGACCCGATGTATGACCATACCTGATCGCCAAATAGTTTCTGTACGTAAATTCTTGTTAAATTGCGGTCGATCGATCGGCTTTTGTATTGTTACTTAAGCAAGTGAGAGGGGCGATATGAAAGTTTTGCTTTTTTTTGCTTTTGGCGAAAATTCGGAAAACCGCGAAATGCAGAGGAGCTTGCGACGTGCGTGGCAAGTGAAAACCACCAACAATCGCAGCGGGCGATTTCTGATACAGAACCATTAATACAGAAACCAACAGTGCCTGTGCAGAAGCCGTACTATAAATTACACTCATATTCTAATGATTCCAGCGATCAGTCCCTGTCTTTGTAAATAAAGTCTCATTAGAAAAAAAATGTACGATCTAGCAGGTGATTAACATGTTAGCTTAGCTAGAAAATACGAGAGACACACTAAACCCTTTTAAAAATTTGATGTATACAAACAATGATACTAGCAAGTACGCAGTAAAAAATAACACGCAGGCTAACATGGTGTTAGCGAACTCGTTTTAATCTCTCAAAACCAATATGAAATTTCTTCAACATAATATAGTTGTTTTAATTGCCTGCACTGCCAATTACAAACAAAAGCTTCTCATCTCCTCAGTGTACTTTGAACCTTTGATTACCTTTGACACTTTTAAGCAAGTCATAGAAAAACTTGATTCTGCTCATAATGTCATTGTTGCAGGTGATTTTAATGCAAGACACAAGGATTTCGGAGACACGACCGTCAGAACCTTTCTTCCAAAACTACTACAGTGTTGTAAATCTTAAAATCACATGGAAGGAGGGTGTCAAAATTGCCAAAAAGACAAGTTATGCAAGAAAGTTGACGGCCCTAAATGTACACTCCAATACCAGAGAAGCTTGGAGGTTCCTTACAAACCTCAAAAACTGTGATTTAGAGACGCCTGTTTTGCTTGACCCCGATAAAGCGTGGCCCTATCTAGACTTCTTAGAAGAGCAAGTAAATAATGAGGGCAAAGCTGTTGATACAAGTATGTATGCAGCAAGTATGTATGCAGCAAAAGAAAATGAAGATCCCCTTATTTCTATAGAAGATCTTGAGGTGGTGCTAAGCAGAAACAAAAAAACAGCGGAAGGAATAGATCAGATAACTTATGAAATGCTGAGCGCTTTAAGTCAGGAGTCGGCAGCGTCCTATGCACTGTGCATGGATTAAATGCAAACAACAAGACTGAGTTAGTCAGATTTCACAACAAGGAAGTATCGAATTGTCATTTTCCAACCGAATGACGTTCTATAAAAATCACGCCTACACCCAGAAGAAACAAAGACTTAAATTACAAATACTACGTTACAGGTCTTACGCTTATTAGAAAATCAAATCGGCAGCAATGTGAGACCTAAAATCGAGACCTACGGGAACATGTATACGGGAATCTAATTAAATGCATGGATAGGTCAAAAACATTTCAATACGAGAAAAATACATTGCTACTTGGCTTGGAAAACCGTATTTTAACGTTAATTCCGAAGTAGAGTATACATTTTGTATCCATAAAAATGTTTTTGATGTGTAGCAAATGTGTAGTTGCCATGCAACAAAAGCTGGCCTATCTCGTTTAAACCTTATTTTAGGCAGAATCCAATTAACGGAGTTTTTATAATTAGTATATCAGCGGACATCGATGTTTTCGATATTTTGAGGGTCAAAAATCGATTAAACATCGATTTTTAAACAATTTCTTAAAGGTTCTTAATGGGCCGTTTTATATATACATATGTGTAAATAAACTAATATATGTATAAGCAAGCCCCTTCATGGAATATTTAAATTTACACATTTTTTATTTAGAAAATCTTAAACTAATTTATAAACAATACCCTTCAATGTGATTTTTATCATCAGTCATTTTTTATATTTTAAAAATTATTTATAAAAAAATACTTCAATATAATTTAAAGAGAGAGATTAATTAATTCGAGATCAACATTAAACTTAGTCGGTGTTTGAAGACCAGAAGACATTGTAGTTCTTATTTAGGAATATAAGTTCTTGTATCATCATCTGTCTCAGCGTTCAAATTCCCATCTGTCGAATATGGGTTAGGTTAGGTTAACCCGGACGACCCACCTGGGGTCTCACATAGGCCAGTATGGCCCTTAGTAATCCGGTTGATTATGGACCTTGTTACGCGGGTGCTAGTGATGGTTTTATATCACCTAAGATTGAGGTCGAATATACTATTTCAAAATATATTTAAAGATAATTCTTCATTACGTAAATATGCAATATTGTTCATTTGGAATACGGATGGGTTGATACATGTATATAAATTGCATTAAAAAACAAATAAAACCATGCAATTATAAACATGTGGTTACACACATACACGCATTTTCTTTTATTTCAGGATTTTTTGCCAATACTTTATTGGAAAACTCTTAAAAACATTTTTTTGTTAATTTCAAATTAATACTTGTGTTTTAAATGTTTATCCATAGCTTAATTTCACAATTTGTTCACTTCTATTTCCACCAATAATGTTCTCTTGTGTTTACGTATCTTTTTGAGTTTTTTCACTTTTTTTCTATAATGTTCTCTGTACGTTATCTTTTTAAAACTCAACCAAATTACAAAAAATCGATGTTATATAATTTAAGAAAAGTTTGTTTTACTAGGACCCAATTGTTGCAGAAACTAGTCAGTCTCTATCTCAGAAAATGTTACGGTTTTTGGTCTTCTTATAAAGACTGAAAATGGGTATCGGGATCGATATGTTAATAATAATAAATTCATCAAATTCATTATTGGGTCAAAAATTGTAAATATGTGCAAATTACAATATTAATTACGTTTTAAAGCATCTGGAAAAAAAGAATTATAACATTAATCAATGGAAAAAGGGTATACAATTGTCGATACTACCGGTTGACAAGCAACAAGTGTTCAAATGACGTGACATTTCATGCTCACTTACGTTTTCTTACGTCGCATTTCAGGCTCACTTAAGTTTTATAAACGTTATTTTATATTCAATCTAACCAAACGAAGTCCTTAAAATTAGCCTGTCTTGTAGAAAATTGTTGCGCATGCGCCTCACAAGGCCTATCGGGGAGTTGGGTGGATTTTACCTTGCAGGCCTTTCATTTTCTGGGCCGTTTTGCCTGTGGTCCATACCCGACATTTTCCGAAGAGCCTCAGCAATTTCCCAGGGAAGAATATTAGGACGGCGAGGATTTTTTACTGCGCGCGGATTTGAAATGAGCAAGTTAGTTACTAAAATAATGAATAAATTGCTGAAATCAGAGTAAACTGTTTCATGGGAGATTAGTTATTCGATTATGTTATCTTTTTACTATAATATATGGGTTTCCTTCCAAGGAGTAGCCTCAACACTTTATAGCGCAAATTATAGTGAACAAATAAAACAATAGCCCCCAAAACAACTAACTTCGACACGAGCGTTACAGAGCGTTGCCCACCAGCCATTGTTGAATGGTTAAATCTATTATTTGCGGCCATAAACTGCAATATTATGCTTTCTTAAGTCGCATGTCATGCTCAGTTAAGTTTTATAAACGTTATTTTACAAACAATCCAACCAAACGGAGCTTTAAAATTAGCCTGTCTTATTGAAAATTGTTTTATCTATTGTATAAAATAATGTGCTCAGGTCTGAGGGTTCAAGTTAGCTAGTAAAATTAAACGGAATATCAAATTGGAAAAAATTGTAAACTTAGGGGTGTCTGGCTAAAAAATCGATGTTTGCAGTTAGGACGCAAACATCGACTATATCGATGTTAACATAGAAATTTCAGCTCTAGAAATTAAATAAACAAAAGGAAGTCAAGTCACATACAATACATATACATTGATTTCACAATGGTGGTTCGCTCTTACAATGATGAGCTCGGGTATCTGGAGAAGATCAATGACCACTGCTGGAGGATCAAGAAGGGCTTCCAGCCGAACATGAACGTCGAGGGATGCTTCTATGTGAACAGCCGTCTGGAGCGGCTCATGCTGGAGGAACTGAAGAACTCGTGCCGTCCCGGAGCAGTGGGTGGCTTCCTGCCCGGCGTCAAGCAAATCGCGAATGTGGCCGCCCTGCCAGGAATTGTGGGTCGCTCAATCGGCCTGCCCGATATACACTCCGGCTATGGATTCGCCATCGGCAACATGGCTGCATTCGACATGGACAACCCGCTGTCAATAGTGAGCCCAGGCGGTGTGGGCTTTGACATAAATTGTGGGGTCCGCCTGCTGCGCACGAATCTGTTCGAGAAGGACGTGCAGCCGGTGAAGGAGCAGCTGGCCCAGTCTCTGTTCGACCACATACCCGTTGGTGTGGGCTCAAAGGGTATCATTCCAATGAACGCCCGCGACCTGGAGGAGGCCCTGGAAATGGGGATGGACTGGTCGCTGCGCGAGGGGTACGTCTGGGCCGAGGACAAGGAGCACTGCGAGGAGTACGGCCGCATGCTAAACGCCGATCCCGCCAAGGTGAGCATGAGGGCAAAGAAGCGTGGGCTGCCGCAGCTTGGAACACTGGGCGCGGGCAACCATTACGCGGAGATCCAGGTGGTGGACGAAATCTACGACAAGTGGAGCGCCTCTAAAATGGGCATCGAGGAGAAGGGTCAGGTGGTCGTCATGATACACTCAGGTAGCCGTGGCTTTGGTCACCAGGTGGCCACGGATGCCCTGGTGCAAATGGAAAAGGCCATGAAACGAGACAAGATTGAGACCAATGATCGGCAGCTAGCCTGCGCCCGCATCAACTCTGTGGAGGGACAGGACTACCTTAAGGCCATGGCGGCGGCAGCCAACTTCGCCTGGGTCAACCGCAGCTCTATGACCTTCCTCACGCGCCAGGCCTTCGCTAAGATGTTCAACACCACTCCGGACGATCTCGACATGCACGTCATCTACGATGTCTCCCACAACATCGCCAAAGTGGAGAACCACATTGTGGACGGCAAGGAACGCAAGCTGCTCGTCCACCGCAAGGGCTCCACGCGGGCATTTCCTCCCCACCATCCACTGATCCCAGTGGACTACCAGTTGACTGGCCAGCCCGTACTCGTGGGCGGCACTATGGGCACTTGCAGCTACGTGCTCACTGGCACAGAGCAGGGCATGCAGGAGACCTTCGGCAGCACCTGCCACGGAGCTGTAAGCTATCTCTACATCTCAAAGCTGTTTATTTCCTTCTCATCTCGTCCCTTTCCGACTTCTGCCAGGGTCGCGCCTTATCACGTGCCAAATCTCGCCGCAATATCGACTATAAGGAGGTGCTGGAAAAGCTGGAGCAAATCGGGATTGCCATTCGCGTGGCCTCGCCCAAGCTAGTCATGGAAGAGGCTCCCGAGTCGTACAAGGATGTAACCGATGTTGTAGACACCTGTCACGCGGCGGGTATCAGCAAGAAGTGCATCAAAATGCGACCAATAGCAGTAATCAAAGGCTGAAAGCGTCTGTACTCGTAAGATATTTATGCTTGTGATTAAATTGAAGATGATTTATAATTAAAGAGGAAAGAACCCTATTCGCTTCAATGTTGAACAGTCCCAGAATTGGATTTTGAACGTAACTGCACTATCTGGTCACTCTAAAAGCGCTCTGCTAGCTGCTGGCACTCTCACGCATGGTAGGAAAATCTAAAGGTGCGAACCCCGACGCGGGGGGATTTCATTGAGAATCAGAGATACCTGCAAATGCAGAATATTTTTAAAATTTTTGTCGTTTCTATTCCCAGTACTCGGGAGCACGAGTCAATATGGCTATGTTTCCCTGCTGCTCTTTCGTCTTGATGAGCGCCTATAGAGCTAGTGCAGCTAAATTTTGCGTGCAGTAATATAGCCACAAATCTCGAAAACCTAAGGCATCCAAAATTTTCAAGATACATGATACAACGCTGAACCATACAGAATGAACATATCTTTCACAAACACGTTTCGTTAGCGAAAAATAAAAACGAAAAAATTCCATTGCATGGTTCCCCTATATCAGTGTCTCGTCCATTGAGACCCCTGGCGGAGTATGGAAACAGATCAGATGGAACATTGTCATTAGGTGAAAAGAGAGTATACAAGATAATACAACAATAAGTTACTTAAATCATAAAATTGCACATAAATCGCGGCACGTATGGCTGCGAATCAAATATGTTTATGGTTATTTATTTAAAACGATTTCCGTTAATTCGATTCTGGCTTTATTGTACAATTAGTGGAAGTGGAATAAGTGGACAGTAAGCCAGAGAGAAAAACAGCAATGTACCTTTCGAGTAATTCGACCATGCTGCCACGTTATTTCGTGCTCCTCGCTCTGTTAGCCCCATCGCCCACCCAGTGCTGCCAACACATCGTTGCATGAAAACGCTAAATCAGCCTTTGGAAAAAGCTAGAAATCTTCGTAGCTAAAAAATCCGTTAGAATATACATTTTTTGTTTATTGGTTTATTTCAATATTTTGGATGATTTCATCAATGACTTCCATCTTCATCATCTCGGTTTATGTAGGCTTCATTGGTCCCTATCTTTCTCAACCATGCTGCTGGTAATTTGTAATCGTGGCAGCATTTTTCTTGGCGGCGTAGTCCGTATCTACAAAGCTCGCGCCTTTAAAATTGTGAAATACTTTCTTAGCAATGGTCTAAAACACGATTCGGTAGACTTCACAGTGAATAACGATAAGACTGAATGCTCGTTTGGCTTATCGATGTTTTTTGAAATTCAAATGAAAAAAGACTTTTCGTATGAAAATGTGGCATCATAGAGCATAAAAATACACGAAGTTAACAGATGTTTCAAAAATATAACGTAAAGCTAGTTTTCTTGGAAAATAGCTATAATTCCCGCTAGCCGCTATTTCACAATTTATCCCGCATTTCCTTGTTGCAACCCATAGATCTAGTGGGAAAACAGCTAAATTGGCAGCACTGCGCCCACCACCCGCCAACCGAATTTGACTTGTCGGCAGCGCGGTTTTCGGTTTCGCATTTGTTTCATTTAAATTTTTACTCGATTCCCGTAATTGCTGTTATTAGCAAAGGGCAGATTAGATGCATCTGGCCAAGTGATAGAAAATCGGTGCGAAATAGTGGATGAATCAAACAAATTGAGCTAAGAGCTTTGCTGCGCAATAATAAAAAAAGTTTAACCAAATCCTACACACCGTTCCCGGGCTTAAGTGTGGAAGAAAAACAAACAAAATGACAAATATGCGCCCACCGCAGAAATCCAAACTGTTGAAGGTCGTCATACTGGGCGATGGGGGCGTGGGGAAGTCTGCTCTGCTCACCCGCTTCGTATCGAACCGCTACGAGGAGAACAACTTCCATACCATTGGCGTAGAGTTCATGAACAAGGACATCGTGGTCGACGGAGAGCGCTACACCCTGCAGGTGGGTTTGGGTTCTAGAATACTTCGTAATCTGAGATATATGTATGTCTGTAGCTGAGTGCCTTGGAGGCTGAAGAAATCGCCAAGCGACATTCATATATACTTACATACATATGTATATGACGTTCCGTAGAAGCTATTATCATGACATGACCTAACGACTGATATGATATTCCCCTCACTCGTCTTACTGGAGAGACAGTAACACACATAGGTAATGTTACACACATAGGTAATGTTTTTTGTTGGTCAGCGCAAGCGTTTAAAAGTTGAACAACGATCGAGCATTGTTTTCCGCTCTGTGCCATCCACAGAACTTGTGTTTGTAATTGTATCTGTTTCATCTGCCCCCCATGCACACACAAACACACACACACATCAAATATGTACTCAATTAACGTACAGTTTAGCATTGCAAAAAAAAGAATGACAAATGATAAAAACAATTTCTTTGCTCGACATCAGACATCAGAGTATTTCATCGTTTGCCGCCACCGCCGTTTTTTCTGCTCCCAGTTTTGTTTTCCCTTATGCTGCCATGGAAACATCGACATCAGTAGAACCAAAACATACAACACAACAGTTTTCTCAGACCGCCGAGCTTCCGTCGGGAAGCTTATGAATATTGAGTGCGTCTCAGTGAGTAAGCAAAGTGCTGCAAATGGCAGCGGAATAGAATAATGATTATCATTAATGGATGCAATCGATGTCAACCGATGATCCGACCAAGGGCTTCGGAAAGCATAAGAATGCCAGCTCATATGAGTAATGCTTGGGAAATGTTACCCATTGGAAGTGCATTGTGGTAAGCTCTAGAATCGATTCCGGTTCACGGTTCGCTTAATCTGGACCCCGACAAGAACCGGGAATCCGACGTTTCTCATATAAGAGTAGAGGGAAACTACCAAACAGGAAATCCTCTCCGACTATCGTTTCTAAATACAAGTAATTCCCCCTATGACGTTCGGGCTCTATTTGCCTAACGATTATATTGTAGTTCTGAACGGGGTTTATTGGTTTAAAAACAATTTCTTAAGATCCGGCAGAACCTTCCATGACGTGGGAAGATATTAATGCATATGGATAACTATTTATATGTTTTAAAATATTCAGAAAAAGAAATTTCTCTTATAAGACAACGTTACAGGCTGATAAGGTTTCGTTATCAGGCACTGACTACCTTTGAGACCATATATTTTTAAAGCAAATTATATGGCATGATATGAGTCAGTAGAGATTCTGATTTCTGGCAAGGTAAATTCTCGTAGTTTTTGAATGCCTTGCGAATCTCTGAGTTCCGCACGAGTTACGGAACAATGATGCAAATTTCAATAAAAGGCCAAGTGAAGGTTTAATCAGAGTTTGATTGACGAATTTCTTTGTTTTTCCACAATCTAGATTTGGGATACGGCTGGCCAGGAACGATTCCGGGCTCTGCGCACGCCCTTCTATCGGGGATCGGACATTTGTCTTCTTTGCTATGCCCTGGACGACCGGGACAGTCTGAGGGGACTGGGTCTGTGGCGGAACGAGTTTCTGACCTATGCCGACGTGGAGGCTGAAAAGTTTCCCTTCATTGTGGTGGGCAACAAGGTAAGTGGAAGAGGCCATATCCGACCTGAAACAATCACCCCCAGCAATGTCTTTTCCCGCGCAGAACGACATCCTGCCGAAGAAGCGCCAGGTCAGCTACGAGAGTGTCCAGCAGTGGTGCGCGGAGCAGAAGATTGCCTCCCACATCGAGACCTCCTCGAAGGCAGCGACGAATGTTAGCGACGCCTTTGTGCTCGGTCTGCGCCAGTGGAAACACATGGAGTGCGTGGCAGAGGCCGAGCTCCGCCACAACGGCGACACCATCGACTTGACACGACCCATACGGCTTGTGCAGCGGCGCCTCTGCTGCGCTGGAGGTGGTGGCGTCGGCGACGTCAATAATGACGGGGATGGGGATGGGAATGACGCCGCCATGCGCACCCCGTCCAAGAAACTGTTCGGACAGAAGCGCAGTGCACCGAAGGCGCCAGCGACCAATTACCGGCTATGAGCACTGAAGCTGTCAGTGAGTTTACGCTTAATTTAACTACTCGGCTAGGGTCGTCCCCCCTACACGCTATGCATTCCAAACGGAGGAAACGAGGAGTTGTCAAAGCACAGACCAAAAAGTAAATCGATGTGACGTACATTTGTATTAAAAGTACTGAAGAAATCGATTGATATTCTAAATGAAGCTATGGCAGCGTTGACCGCCCCTATAATGCAGACATAGAGATACAGATACATAGCTCGAAAATTCTACAGTACAATAATCCACATGTGTTGTACGCACAATGTTTCGTATATTGAAAAAACAATCTGATATTATTTTTGATACTATTCAAGATACATTTTGCATGTAAGAGAATACAAATTCTGATATAATTTTTGTATACTGTTGAACAGTCCAGTCATAATTTACAATACATGAAATTATAAGATACTACAGCAGACATTTGCTTTCCAATTTAGCAGTTTGAACAAAAACTATAACTATCATTTATTTTTCGTGTAGAACTTCGACCTTAGCAATGGTTGAACCACTATTCTGCATTTTGTCTGCCGCCGATACAAAAACCATTCGAATAACGATTTAGAAACAAGATATTAATTATAAATATATGAAAATTGATTTGTACAAAAAGCTGCTTGAAGGACTACAACACATTAAAATCGTATTCGTACAAGGAACATACATTTTGTATAATTTTAAGTGACTTAAACCGGAGCAGAACAGAATGTATTTGTTTTTTTATGCACGGTATCTGTACAGGACATGTGAACTGTGAAATATATTCTGAATATATATTAAATTATAGAGTTAAGCAAGCTTTGATTCCAAAAAACAGTATGCTTCATATGGATGTGTGATTATATTTCAACGATTTGTATAAACGAATATAATAAGTATTAACACAATATAAATACGCTTACCCCGGATTAAATATAATATGCTGGATTGGAATCGGATCGATTAAGACTACGGCAAACTCTAGGCGCTGTCACTAACGGGACAAGCGTATAACAGACTGAGTGCTTAACTATTATATGCCTAACTCACGTAAGGGTGAGTGTGGAGTGGAGTGGGCATTTTGGGACATATTAGGGAAAGGAAATTATCACTTGCTGCAGACCCGGGAGCCACACCGAGCAATCACGTTACTTCTTTTTGTAGCCATACGAGTTAATGGCATCGAACTCGGTGTCGCACTTGAGAAGAAGCTGGTACCACTGGTCGCTGTCCACGCGCTTGAGTTCGAGGATGCCGCCGTAGGCAGGAGGCAGGCACTTGGGGGACATATACTTGTGCAGGGAGTCGCGATCCGTGCCGTGGAAAATGATGCGGCCGCGCAGCTTCTCGCGCAGGAATGGTTTGAAGAGGGCAAAGACCACGTTGAAGATCTTCGGCTGGTTCACGATGTGGATGGCCTTGATGCGCAGCGGCACCGAGTCCTGCAACCAGTCGACTATGCGCTTGGCGAAGGGCGGCGTGAACTGCCATGTCTGCTGAAGACTCAGGCCATCCATGTCGAAGATGACAACGGCTCCGTGGATCTGAGTCTCTGGCTCGAGCATGGCCGCCTCCAGGAAGATGACCGCCCCCTTGAACACCTCATCCAGTGAGACCTGCTTGTGCTTCCAGCGTTCTGTCAAAGACATCGAGATATTATAATCCATATAGTGGAAGGCCACGCTGGGTAGCCTCGTGCCACTTACTGCCCAGCTCCAGTACCAGGATGCGACGACCACACTGATCGCGATTGGGAAAGACGGTCAGCACGTTGCTCTTGAAGATGTTGGCCTCACCCGAGGGCTTCAAGTTGTTGTACACGTCCGAGTGCTTCACCTTGAAGGAGTAGTAGCGTTTGATCTGCCAAAAGGGTTAAAGTTCATTAAGGATCGTTCGTTTCTTTATTATATATATTGATTCCTACCAGGTCTCGTGCACTCTCCGGATAATACTTGCAGGGACGCAGGAATCGTATTAACCATTCCTCGTTGTCCTTGGGATAGTGCAGATCGGTCTCCGCTGCAATCGATGCTCACATTAATATTTCAGGAGATACATTATCAATAGGTCTACAGTTCACAGTCTAAGTGCAACCCTGAACTTTGAACTCGGAGGTTACAAAAATAGAAAATTCCAAAACTAACATTAAGCTGATTAAGTTCTCGATGTACATATATAATTATGAATATCTAACGATCGTAGATCGTAGAACTTATCATTATATGACAATCAGCTAGACAACAATACTATAACCTTCGAATATATAACCTGTGATTAGTGGCATGAGGTTTTCAGGCAATAAATTGGATTCCTATCATCCCAGAATTCCAGAAAAAGACAGCTCAGATTGATCTCCTGATCAGCACTCACCTTCCAGCAAACGAGCCAGCTCCTTGACTGCCTCCTTCTGGCGCTCGGGAGTCTCGCGCAGCTCCTTGATGGCCACCTCCTTGCCCATGGCCGTGGGCTCGCCCATCTCGAACTGGAGCGTGAACTCTCCCAGCTGGATCGAGGGCAGCTGATCGATGTCCGACAACATTGTTGGCACTCCTGAAAGGGCATCGCATCAGTTTCGAGGGTGAATATAATCGATTAGTAGTATGCAATAAGCGAAGGCTTCTGTACTTTGAGCTCTGAAGTGTGTTTTAGGGTCTAAGCGCTTTTGAAACTTCAAGCTACCAAGTAAGTGACTATGTATTAGCAACGATTGGCAATTAGTTAGCCATATTTGTGTAATGACGCTTCAAATACTATATAATTACTTACTCATTTTGCAATTTGCTCGCTACTTTTCGCTGCTAAAATTCTTTTGTAATAATATTCAATAGCTGTGCTCTTTCGCCCTCAAGCTGATTCAAGTCGAGCACAATTTCTGTTTGCCTTGTGACAAAGTTTGCACTCTATTTATAGGTAGGTGGAGAGAGAATTTGAATTCATTAATTAGACGAACGAATCGGAACCGGCTTGGAAACTGCAACGAAGACTTCTCCACTTATTGATCGCGCTATTGATCACCTGGCTTCACCTTCACCTTGACATTCGCATGGGTATCGGAAGCTAAGTTATAGCAATGCAAAGCGGATCAAAGATTTTGCAGCATCGGAAACCTCGGACTCCCGTTGAGGGTTATATCCTCAATGCAATTCTTTATAATCTCAGGCTACGGTGATCTTTGATCAGACGATATGCGAAATACCTTGAACTGAATTCAAAGCTGAATCTCTTGACAAGTTCTACGTGAGCAGATTCTGGTAGAACAAGTTTTAAATTACGAGTGCAAACAAGTACTCGATTAAGTATACAGAAGTATCTTCTGTATACATATATTTCAAATGAAATGTAACCATTGGAATTAACACCATAATCTGTTCATCTTATGGCTCAGGTCTACTCTACCATCTTTCTGTACCAAAACAAAAGACTTGGAAATAAGCATCAGAGGTCTGTTTCTGTGCCTGACATTGAATCACTTTGATTAGATGGGCCAGCCAGGTGATTCGTTCGAGATCTTTCATACGGAGATGGAGCTTTCCGAATCAAAACAATTCGCAGCTTTGCCAAAAATGGTAGACAATCGTAGACATCACAAAATTATGCATGGCTAATGGGTGCATGGGTGTCTGGGGCTGGGAAATACAAAGTTAAGTCGAATAATTAAAGTAGTACGCACGGAGCACAACACAAATGGAAACTTGTTTGGTAAGGCGACTTCGACAAGCGTGATTTTGGCCAAAGGCGGCCACAAAAGGAGGCTAGGAGATACGCGTGCAACGGGGCCGAATGCGCAGATGAAACTGTTGCGGCCAAAAGCGCGTTGCGGAGATTTTATGGCAGGCCAAGAATCGAAACTGGATTTGGAAGAGAGTCGAATCCGGAGCTACAGCTGGAGCTGGGAGAGCGAAGCTCGGTCTGAACTTGAGCATGACATTCACGTGTGCCAGCCAGCAAGAGAGACAGATGGGGCTGGGTGCATCATCATTGGGAAATATTGCCAGCAAAAGCCGGTTTCGATTTCAGTTTCAAAGTTTTCTCAGCCACTGATGCTGTGCTGGTGCTGGGATATTCCACGGGCCTACTACTATTCGCACTCGTATTCGGTTTGGTTTTCTTCGAGTGTAATTGCACAGCAGATCAGTCTGTAGTCTGACTGATAGGCCTTTCCTATGTGTTGACGTTGACCCTGAACAAGTTGTACTATCCGGTTTGGTTTCAATGTTCATACGCTACGCTCCGCTCTCCGCCAATTAGTGCTTACACCTGTCCAGCAATCATATTCGAGGCATATTTTGTATAATTAGCACGTCGTCAAGCCGCAGCCCAGACCATCACCTCACCTTACCCTGTAGACATGATCTTTCGCCGCCGCGCCTGCTTTTGGGCAAGTCACTCAATCGCACGATCGCACGTGCCGGAGACCTGAGACCTGAGTCCCATTCATGGTTTTACGCTTCGTTATACTCTCGTTTTCGTTTTTGGTCTATTTTTGGTCTATTTGAGCTGTGCTGGGGACGGAGTGCTGGCGTGCCGGCCACAAGTTGGCTGCCATGAAACCGAGAATAGTGTGACTGGGGTAAATATGTAGTTCCCAAAGCACGGAGAGAGAGAGAGACACACTAAGACTTGAGTTATGACCGAGTGCAATGACAACCTTTGCCCTTCGTTGTTGTGTCAAAAACAAACAGAAAATAAAAAACATGACAAAAGTAAGATACTGCATTTTTAAGACCTGGCAATGGCAGTTCCAATGTAAAAAGTGCTTTGACCTTACTCTGCAAAAAATTGTTAAAAAGTAAATACAATACTCGTATGTATGTATAAGTACGAGTTTATTTTTGGCTGTGAAATTCACAACTCGAATTGAGTTGGGGTATAACCTGTTAAAGCAGTGTACAACCACTATAACCTATATATGTATATATATTGTATGGTTAGTGGTACAACTCACTCGATGGGAATGACAAATGAATAATAATCGTTCTGAGAATTGTGGATACCACAAATTTTCATGGGAAGTCTGGTCTGGTCTGGTTAGTTGGGGAAATAGCGGGTGTTGCTAACCAAAAAAATAAAATCAATATAGCCTGAATGCGGTAACAGTGCACAGGTAACATGTGCGAGTAATAAGTGTGTAGAAGCAGCGCACACATTTCATTTCGATGCACGAGTACATATGTTTCAACAATAAGTCTTTAGGTACTATCAATTTTTACGCCATGGGAGGCTTCACTGTTTTCACTGTTTCTCACCCGAGTCGAAAGCCGCCACACGAGATTGAGCCGCAGCCGCCGACGTGGGCTGTTGGGGCAGGCCGCGGACTGCAGCTGTAGTGCTCAGCATTGTCATTGCTGATGCCAATCAAACGCGAAATACTCGTAGACCCAAAGCCCACTCACAAACACGCGATGCACCAGCGACTTGCGAAATTAGGAACGCAACGCAAATAAATTAATATATTTTAAGCAGTACAAGTCGCTGCATTAGCCGGTCCGGTTGCATCGAGCACAAGCACCACCCGAAGCACACTCGAAATGGGTCAATGCCAGTCAGCCACTGAACCTTAAATTAAATTAAATGAGATTCTCGAGCGGACAGCGAACCAGCCGCCCATCCAGCAGCCCAGCAAGACGAATGTGCATGTAAGAGGAGGAATGCTCGCAGAAAACGAAATGAAAAAGGAGAGGAGAACGAATGAAAGCTAAAGTACCGACGTTTATACGATAGCGATACCCTACCCTTGCACTTCGCGGACCACCCACTAAAAGTTGGTGTATACAAAACTGATGTGCTAATATACATACATCAAATGCATCGCATTGATATCTGTTTAGGCTGAGAAATTGTTCAGTTGTGATTTGGTATTTCTTTGCTTTTCGTCAGCTGACTTCAGTTGTGATACCCTGTAGAGGGGTCTAGCGGACAAAGCTTTAGTGAGTGATGAGTATTGTTATGTTATGCTCAGACGGACATTGAATTTGTAATTGTTGAAGCTCAAAGAGCAACAAAACAGCCCTAGCCGAACAAAAGAAACCAAAGAGAGAGGTAATGAAAGCGTGAGATATGTGCATACATACATATGTATGTATATATGTACATATGTACGTTGAAACTCAAACTCACCGAATAGTAATTAAGGCTCAGCTAATCCAAATACAGGGGCTCCAAGTGTTTGTACAGAGATCCTTCTTGGGCTTGCTGTAGATTGTGTATCTAGCTGGGATCCCGTTTTTAGACTGGAAATACAAAGCGGCTTGTCAAATCATTTTATACCCCACCGGCCTATGTATAACGCTCATTACTCGTACTCGTACATACAATATATGTATCAAAGTTATCAAGAAACGAACGCCAGGCCAGTCAGAATAGTATAGTCTGTCATATTAAGCCACATTTAATAGGCCATTAAAAGTAGCCAGAGGGAGAGGAGAGTCAAGTCAACAAGTGGCAGTGGCAGTGGCAAAGAGCACGGTTACGAACAACCGATTGCCTTGTCTTGGGTTTTCTTTTCGTAAATCAAGTTCAAAAGTCGCGCGTGTGCTTGTGTCGGAAAGCACTGAACAAGCATTTTATATATAGAAATGCTGCACGCATTTTTTTTAGAGTATTTTTTGAAGAAACAATTTTTCCATGCAATTCCTAGTCTTGAATTAATAAGATCTGCACCACAATTACAAGTATGAATTAGTGAGAATGTTATCTTTGGTCAGATTTCAAATTTTGTTAAAAGACTATACATACATATCTGACATATGTCAAAAGTACTTCTATTTCACTTAATATTTGTCTGTTAACTTTCTAAGCTTTTATACGCACTGTTATATCATGTAATGCAAAGCTCTTGTAGTTTCTCGCAGTGTGTTCATCTTCTGCTGGTAGCTTTATACATAACATACGCGACATAAACGCAATTAGACTTGAACTTTTGAACGCGCTCAGTACACATACCTAGTTTAGCGACTAATCTACGGCTGCCATATATGTATGTAAACTTGTACTCTTGCTCTTATATGTAGTATATATACGAGTATCTTTGTAAAACTTGTTATAAATCTCTCTTACGGGTAGCTAAAACGGTCGGTCGGTCGATTAGCCGTAGTTAATACTTTAGTAATCAAAGGGCAGCGCGCGTTTACTTTCAGCAACAGGGATTGCTGGTTCAAGACCTCCAGATCTCTCAAGTCTCGGATATAGTGAGCGAGACGTGCCGAAGTCTAGCAGCGATCAGCGATGGAGACTTGCGTGCCCGCGATCCACGATCAAATGAACAACTGACGGGTGATGGGCAACGAAAACTCATTTGCCTTTGGTTTCAAGCTCGAGCAATTAATTAAGTATTTCGCTGCTTGTTGTGTTGTTTCCAAATGTATTTCAATTTCATTTTCTTGCACTTGCCTGAGCGCTTCCGTTTGTCAGTCAGCCAGTCAGTCACCTTCATTCGGGAGATACATATAAGCTACGTCAGCTCCTAAAGTCCAGTGGGATTTCGACAGGCAACCGATTGCAAATTAGTCAAAGTACAACATGTTGCTGAAAGTTAAAAGTAACCCAATGATTGCATTAATCAATGTACAAACACGCGATCTGACCGACAGCTGCTGATACGCAGAGCAGAACAATAGACAATACAATCAATTGTTATCAATTATTTACATGCATTTAATTTGAAAGTCAAATTCAGAGAGAGAGAGACCGACAAATAGTCGAGTGGAGTGGCCATTAGGGCTTATGTTAGATTACAGTTACAATTAATGAGAGATTTGCTTACGTTACGGCCAATATCAATAAATATCGTTACACTTATGGGAAACTACGGGAACTCGATCTACTGCCGATCTATGGTTCCAACTACGAATTATCTTTGTATTGTCGAGTATAAAAGGGTACATTTTACTAAACGAAGGGATATTGTGCATTCAATTGTTGCTAGATATTGCTTACGATCCGCTAGCAAAGCGCACTGCTCTCGAGTGCTGCACAGCGGGGTTTTGAGGCTTAGACTACATACATACATACATACATAATATGTCAACGATATTCAATGCTTAAGTCTTTAGTGTCTTTCACAAAGTCGTTTCACTTGCTTTTAAGTACAGATCAAATTTAGTTTGCATATTTACAGCACAAGCATCGGAAATTGGAGGGGAGTGGACTGGACTGGACTGGACTCTACACAACGGAAGTCGGCTTGATTCGCCTGCGACTCCTGCTGCGCCTACGCAATCATTTTGGTCGAATCTTTTCGTACATAAACTTCTGAAGATGCTTGTTGTCCGGCTGCATCAGTTTCTTTTTGTTGAACTCGAACTGAGCCAGCGCGAACTCGTAAAGGTCGTTCTCCATTTGCCAGATCTTGGTCTTCTGTATGCTCTTGATCGTGGATTCGCTGGGCGGAAGCTTTGAGGACGTCACGCGTAAATGAGATTTATTGGAGGTTTGATAGTGCTCACGAAAGCCATGGAAGATTCTTGAAGCCAGAGAGTTGAATTTACAATGTGATTGAGATTTCAAATCGATAAAAGGGCAGTGTACCTGGGTAGCGATCTCTCCAGTAGATCTACAAATTCATACATTTGCTCGGTGACTCCGACTAGAAAGTATTCGTTGACCAGATTTCGCTTAGCCTGGTCGAGGGCCCAATCGCTGCCGGGTTCCCAGCACTCGGCAGCGTGGCCACAAAAGAAGGGTATTTGCAGCCACATGTTCTTGGGATCACAGTCGGGTTGCTTCTGGACCACGCACTCGTCGAACGTCTATGTACAGAGTCGAGGAAAATGATTGTAGATGGGGTGGATGTAGATGGACGACCGTTATGTACTTACAATTTTGTTGCCCGCCTTCTTGCGTACTAAATTCGGTCGATAGTTGTCGCCAAAACGTAGGAAGTAGTAGTAGGAGACAAGTCTGTCAAGCGGCTTACGTACTAGGTTTATATAGATGGGCTTGTGGGCTATTTGGAATCTGAAAAATTACACTTTAGTAGATATTTCAGGCCATATACTGATCCTACTTGGAGAAATCCAAAAATGCCATGTGCCCGTGGTAGAGTGCCGGCTTCATCTCATGCCACTTGGAGACATTTCGCACAAACGCGATCTGGTTTGGAAGCGACAGAACATGCATATTGGCAGTTACGTTAATGTGCAAAACGTGGTATTTGTTGAGCTTGCACAGATCGTAAGCTATGTTGACGAAGCTGGTCGAGCCCGTCTTTGGCACACGGTTGTAGAGCACCACCAGCTGTTCCTCGTAGTCGAAGCTGTCCACAGCGGCGGTCGCCACAGGAGCAGCCATAGATAGTTCCAGCGCGCTGCCACCCTCCGTCCCCTTGGTCAACGGCTTGAAGGCTGCTCATATAATCATTTTAGTAAGATTAAGCAATCAGATAAGGGGAAACAGAACAACAACAAACCATTTTCCATGCGTATTTCAGACCAGAGTAGAAAATAGCCAGCACAGGTCAGAACGCAAAGGGCGATGAGTACTAGCCAGTGTGTGGGACGCAGAAGAATCAACATCTTGAGCACTTTCCGTATAAGCCGCCGGCCGAATTTCACTAATGGATGTCGCTGCAGCACATTTTCAGCCTCTATTTTAGCTTAATTCCTTGCAGTTTTGCATGTTTTGTTTGACGTTAAGGATTGTAGTATTGTGCAACGTTGCCGAGCAGCTGAAAAAGCAGCTGCTGGAGCAGTGCTGCATAACTTGCTACTATACTATCGCCGTGTTCCGCCTTTAATGGCCTGTTTACACTAGCGCTGCGTCAAAATCAAATTCTTCGCGCGTAAAAAGTATGGTTCAGGAAAAATTTAAAAATATTCATATACGAGATATACATAAAAAAACTTCAAAAAACTAATTGAATCATTAAATAAAAAATTGTTGTTGGTTTTAATGGTGTGAGGAAAAACTCTCACAAACCCTACAAAGAAATGGCTGAAAATAATTAATAAATATAAGAATTAGAGCGGGCACACAAGGCTGTTTGGCTATCTCCCTCAGGTTGGCCTATACATTTTTTCTGAGAATTTCTCTTATTAATTTCCAAATTTTATAACATATCTGCATATATCAAAATAATACTTATACATTTCTTTAGTTTCTCATCATTCTGCTGTATTTCCTTATCGAACTGCACTATATTATCTATAGCGGCGAAAGGTAGAATTTCAAGCTCAGGAAGCTCCTCGGATGTGTCAGCGCCAATGTGCAGGTTTCTGTTTTCCAGTTTGATAGCAATAACGTCTTGGGTCAATTTTGTGATTGAGCGTGTATTGCTGTCTTTTAAGATCTGCACCTCGCCTTTCAAATCTGAAACCTCGCCTTTCAAACCTAAAATCTCTAACTTCAGCGCTCTTATCTCATTGCACAAATCCTTTAAAAGATTGTGAATGGAGTCAGGTGGTGTGCACTAAAAAATTATGAAAAATGAAATACTTACAATCTTACGTATAATCCATATCACTCGAGTAAAATATACTATTCTGCGACATCGTGAATTTGAGGCGTAAAGATATAGCCTTGGTTCACAGAATCGCGTAAACATATACTTTTTTTGCTAACTTGTTTAACAGAAAACTCAATTTGTTTTTCAAACGTAATGTCAGCCACGCAATATATATTGACATATTTGAAATTATTGGTTGCAAGAAAAGGGCCGGTAAATTTTTTAATTCCATGACGTTTTACATTAATATGCAGCAAAGCATGAAAATTATGTGTGAGGAAGCACATTTAAGATTTAAGATTAGTGAGCATTTAAGAAAGTGAGCATATCTTTCAGGACTAATAATTTCTTCAGTATTACAGGTTCCGTATAAAGTAAAAATTGACCTAGCTCTGTAGCCTTCCATCTATCAAGGTCCTTTAAACTACGAGGTTTTCTTTTAAACTCCCTGGGCATGTTTTTTCTGTTGAATGTCAACTCTCTTAAAATGGCTTCGATTTTCCACGATGTTAAGGAATAATTCACCTCTTTTGGGTGAAGACCCATGCATTTAATAATGTTTTCATTACACCTAAACATACAACGTGAATATAACACTAGTCGACACGACTTTTCCACTGTCGCCAAAAATGACTTTTTTTTGTCATAGGTAGTGCTTCTATTTTTTACATAGCTTAAGTTTCCTACAACTGGTTGTATTGAACTTTGCAGTTTAAAAAAGCTGACAAATGCAGCTATAAATCCGACTGACACTTTGTAGCTGCAACTTAACGTCTGGAAGATATGAGGCTTCCAAATTGAAATTTCATAATTTTTTTCGGAATTTTTCTCGAAATTTTGACTTTGAAAGCTCAGGAAATTAAGTTTTGGTCAAACGGTTATAACTTAGCCGTTTATTTTTATATTTTTATAAGCGATACCTTAAACGACGTCTAATTAATGTGTCTATCTAAAATCAAAAATCGAGGCATTCAAATATTTTTTTTTCGACTTCTCCTGAGCTTTCAAAGTCAAATTATGAAATTTCAATTTGGAAGCTTAATATCTTCCAGACGTTAAGTCTGGCGACAGCGGCAAAAAAAAGTTGAATTTTGTCGAGTAGTGTAATCCAAGGAGCATTGCGACACAACGTCTATATTTAGACTTTGAAGAGAACACTCTTTTGTGTGTTGTTCCCGTTGAGAACGATTTCGGAATGACTCATTGGTTCTTAGTGAACATTCGACAGATGGTGGATAAATAAGTCGCTGTTTGAACATTTGACCTTTTTGTGTACAACGTACATAGGAAAAATATCCTGTGTGTCCTTTTGTTCCCAATATAAATGACTTTGCAGGTGCATCCATTACAAAACAGCGCACATTTATGGTAAACAATTTATTGGCAAAAATTATCCCCTCTTGCACAACAGTATTAATTTCTGTAATAAAAGCCAGCAAAAAGTCTATTGCAGAGTTTGGTTTCGAAGTGCCTTCATAAACACCAAAGGCAAAGGCCGCGGCTCTACTTTATACCCGGTACTCAGTCAGTATATATGCACATACATATATGAGCTTAAGATTTATGCAATTTATTAAATGTTCGCATCTGGTCTGACGAGCATGTGAGATGGCTCGGAGGGGGCCTAGCTGAGGCCACCGGACGGGTCGCAGGTTGCGGATAGCGAACGACCTACCTCTTGAGGTAGGCCAGCTGCGAATAAGCGGTCATCCCTAGGGAAGGCACCGAAATAAGCAGTCCCGGACAGCCAGCGGGTGTTCGCGAAGTAGCAACACTGACGATGCGCTTGTGGTGCCGCCTCATTTAAGTAGCTCACACACACCCCATCCCTACACATTACCTACCCACATCCCTACCCCCACACTCATCTCACACCGGGCCGGACTAAGCGTGTTATTCGACCCGTGCCGAGAGTCAGCCTGGCTGGGGGCCCGGTATAAAAACTAGCCCAGTCGTTAACGGAGGGCTCAGGGACTTGGCAGCCCCCTGTTCTAATGATGCCTTATCCGGGCAACGTGAATCTCTGCCCGGATGGACCGCCCTTTCTTTGCAAATCGTGGGATCAAATATGGAATACAACAAAAACAAAAACAACAACAACGAGTCTGGCGCTCCCCAACTGCCAACTGGGAGCAATCCCATACAGGGAAAGGCATCGGCCCAAAGGCCTGGCCTGACCCGCGAAATAGCTGGTCCCATCCTAGTTCCGGGGTGGGTGGCAAATCGCCGACCAAAGCCGATACCTTGGTGGAGTGGCTCTGCAACCCTGCGGCTGCTCTGCCTGCTGGTAAGGCTGCGGGGAGCGAGTTGCCATCGACTAGCGCCCAAGCCAAAGCGTACACGTATGCCGAGAGGAGGAGTGCTGGCAACATACTCCGTCGGCAAAATGCTAGTACAATGTCCAGCCCGACCGACCAGTGGAGGAAAAAGGTCGAATGGGCATCAAAGGTGCTGCCCAACTTTGGCAAAGAGGCACCGAAGAGGGTTGCCCCGCCGAAGACGACAGCCCCGCAAACCAAAAGGCAGCGCTCACAGGAGACTCCTGGACCGGCTCCAAAGCGCTCCAGAGTGCTGCCGAACGTATCGTTCGCGCAAATTGCCAAAGAGAGGACGCTGATCGGCGTCCTGGATAAGGGCAGAGCGGACTCGAAGATCCCCAGGAACCAGTGGAAGTGGGTGGAAGCGGCACTGGCCGACCGCTGCTTCGAGGTACTGGACAAGCAACCCGGCCCCCCTCCAGTCTGTAAAGACATGGGGTGGTATCAGGGCTGCATTAAGATTATAGCCTGCGAAGACGAGCGCTCCGTCCAGCTCTATAAAGCAGCGGTAGCGCAAGTCGGAGAGGTTTACCCAGGGGCGAAACTTG